>CM021104.1:481320959-481368917 GCA_007115665.2 Sequoiadendron giganteum
TGAACCCCATTGCTTAAGTTGAGCTAACTCCTTAAAATGGAGTTTTGGATCCTTCTTATTGAACTTGTCAATCAACCTCTCCGTGAAAACAATATAAGAATCAATCTGATCATGGCCCAAAGTCACCATTCTATGGTTCCACGACTCGTGCACTCCCATCCAAATGTACTATATCATACTTGATGGCTTCATCTTCAGCCATTGGGTTGAGCTAAAAGTATGTATCAATTTTTTATACCCACATCGTTATTGTAAATTTTCTGAACCATCAAAATAAGGAATGGTTAACTTGCCAAATTTCTTTTTCAAATCAAGGTTATGAGCTATCCCACCCCTATGTGGTCTATGTCTCATCCTAACATCCATATAATCATGCAAAGACATCTCGGCTTGGAATTCTATATTTGAATTTCTCCAATCCCATAGGATTTGATCTTGGAGCTCCATTTGTGTAGGTTTCACTTCAATTTGAGGGTTATTTCTTGGAGGAAAATGAGGCATCAAAGGTCTAGTGTTTGTTGTCCTAGCAACATTACACTAGTTGACAGTCCTATTGTTGACTAATCCGTTATTATTACCCTCATTCCTACCATTTGCATTGTTCCCACCATTGTTGTCATTGTTATTGTTATTATTTCCTATCAAATTTTGTGTCAATAGGGCTGCCATTTGTGCCAAACTCTTATATAAGTCTTGTTGAAACTCTCACTACCCTCTTAACAAATCATTCATCATATCCCAAGTACTTGGCTCCTCATTAACCTTATTATCCCTTTCTCTATCACCCATTACTTGTTTCTAAATTCTTTCTACACCAGCAAAAGGAATTATAGGAGTTTCTTCAATGTTAGGATTTGACCTGGCAGGATACACTACTTTGATACCACTAAACCCAACCACTACACCAAAAGACTGGCCTGGTGGTAACAGTGGCACCCAAGAATTAAGAGTGGCTTGTGGGGAACATCTCCCATGACATACCACCAGAACATCTGAGGGCGGTGACCATCCCCCAATTATGTAGACCCCAAGGCATGAGTTGAAGGTTGGGCCATCCCACTAGATGCGCAGGGACATTACATGTTGAGTTCATCACCTTCCATGACCAGCTAGTATGATTTCAAATTGTGTACTATTTGTAGAGTAAGTGATCAATTCCATGAGATAGGATCCATGGGAGGAACAAGATAATAATGTTTATACCAGTAGAGAAATTTTGTTTGACAATGGGCTTATGGATTCCCACTATATAAGGTAGGGAATGCATTGAATTTTTCATTTTAATTTAGGAGGGTGCATTAAGTAATTGTGAAAATAGGTCACCCCTACTATATATAGCTCAATAAGTCCCACATTGTTTTCTTAACTTGTCTTTGTTTTTAACTTTGTAAGAGGTTCATATATCTTCATACAACTCACAATAAAATGAAATATTTTGTGGTCATCGATTAGTGGAGAAACCTATCACTTATTGCACTTAATTTTGGTCTAGTTTAAATCCTTCCTTCAAGTGGAATAAAAAAAACTATAGGAATTGATACCTAGCTTTCAATAGGTTTAATTTGTAATAGAAGGGATATATTTGGGACCCTATAGATATTGGGGCAATCACATCTACTTTAGGCTTTTAGAAAGGTGGAAGGTGGCGATTTGACTCTAGGGATGATCTAATATATGGATCACTTAAGGTCTACCTTGGAATTCATTTCTTGTCATATAATATAAGATTTCAAGTGATCCCCACTCTCTTAGCTATTGTTTTGCTTGCTAGGTTGGTTGAATAAGTTTATCCCTATGGTGTGTTGGCTTACTAGTGCCTTCTAATTTTTTCTTTAGATATACATGGAATCTATTAAGAATGAGGGGCCCTTTGAGATAACTCTATAAATTTCACCACCCCTCTTCAACTTGTTGACTTCATCTCATGAAACATCCTATAGTTTTTCAATCAATTCAACTAACTAATTACTACTATGTGGCTTCCTTGAGGTTAGAACTAATAATTGATTTTTAATTTAGATGGGAAGCCCTTATATAACAACTATAGTTAGTGGAAGCTCACTTTTCCTAGTCCCTATGGTTGATTTGGCGACCTTTTGGTTCTTGTAGGTAGGTTTTTTTGTTTAACTTGTCATTTTTTGTTGTGAATAAAATGATGTTCCCTATGGTTTATCCGAATTTCCACTAATTTGAATCATCCATGATTTTAGATCTCTCCTTTGTGAAAACCATAAATGGTATGTTTTCCTTGTATATTATTTTATTCTTGAATGTCACTTAGTTTCCTAGTGTATTCAAAATAATTTAATGGTTTATTAGGAATTATGTTATACAATTTGGTTTAGTAGAGGATTGTTGGATTCCTTTAGTGAGTTTCTTATGTTCAAAATAATTTTTCAGTTAAGTTAAATCTTTAGTTGAAATAATACTATGTATGTTATTAGATAATATTCATTTCACAATAAGGTCAATATATTGTTTTAGAAGAAAGATTATTATTCAATGTGAAATTCAAAACAAGATATTTTATTTCCGGTCATCTATATATGTAAAAAGAGATTCATTTAGAGGATTCATTTCCTTATGCATTTTTTCGATGAAAATTAGAGTGGAAAGATTTATTTTTTGAAACCCTTATGTGACCTCAAGATCATTTGGAAGAGGTTTTCTTGTTAAAGTATATTTTTCTTGGGTTTTATTTCTTGTTGATCGATAATTTTCTTAGGTTGGATTCTTGGAAGAGTGCTTGGGGCTTTCTTGACATGTGAGTTGCATTCAAGAAAAAAGAATCTCCATCTGTGTGATTTTTATTATTGTAAGGCGTTTCCTTTTAGAAAATATATATTGGTTTTACATGAATTTATTTTTTAGTGATGCTCCACTTTATGTGGTTTTAAAAATAGCATTGCAAGGTATGTGTGTTTTGTATTTAGGACTAAAAATCAATTTACTTGTGAAAATTTCGTTATAGGATTTTACACTTTTTGAAATACACAATTTTCCTTGAAACTATGGAATTTTTTTCTCAAAAATTAATGTGAATGTGTTTTCATGATGGCTAGTATGGGGAGTAAAGGGTAATGTCAAATATTTAATTGGGTGCTTTTCTAATTTTATTGAAAAATATAAAATGGCCTAGAAACCATTGAATTTTTTTGTAAAATATATAGGAATGAAAATGTGAATGTGTTTTCATGATGGGTAGTATGGGGAGTAAAGGGTAATGTCAAATATTTAATTGGGTGTTTTTCTAATTTTATTGAAAAACATAAAATGGCCTAGAAACCAATGAATTTTTTTATAAAATATATAAGAGTGAAAAAGTATGATCATTAGTCTATTTAGAGAAAGAGGGTATAATTAGGTTTTTGAAATTATAAGCCTTTAATTTTTAGTGAAAATATTGATGGCCTGCAATGGAAAAACTTAGTTTTCTTTCTTCTTGACGAATTCTTGAAAATGCCAAATTTGAAATTTCAAGTGTTAGAGATGATGTTATTTTATGGACTTATGCTTTATTCTTGGAAAATACATTTTTACAGTGTTTGGATATTGGTATGATAATTTCCTACTTTATTTTACATGCTATGATTATTTTGAGGAAAATGATAGATTTAGCATGTGATTAAGGGTTACATATTCAAGTGTGATTTTTCATTCAATCTGTGTGAGGGGGAGAACGTTAGACCAGAAGACAGATCAAAACATTCTAATCTAAGAATCTAAACTAAGATTAAACATATTAATCTAAGATCTAAACCTACACATATGAAATGAAACTAAGTTATTTTAACATGCATAAACGAATCTATGATTACAAAAATGAATGTACAAGAATAACACGGTCTTACCATCCTGCAGTGGAGTGTATTCGCCTGATGTTGGGTTGTTCTTATCACCGTGAAGCCTCCAAATTTTGTCTGCAAAAGCTTGATGAGTGACTGTTTTGGTTGGTTGATCAAAGAAATTGTGAAGCTCTATCAATGGTGTTCTTGATAGCACTTCGTTGCTCAATGTATGTTGATTCTTCGATCCTTATTTGTGAGGAAAGGGGTTTGTTATATAGAAAATGAGTTTTGAAATAAACAATCAAGATCATGTTGAAGAATATCCAAATCAACGGTTGAAGTGTGTTGACAGGATTTAGACATGAGAAGATTGTGCAAATTTGATTGCACAATTTCGGTGATTGTGAAATAGATTGGCTAGTCAGGGATGTGATTGATCAATTAACAGATTACATTTTATTTGATTTTTGATAATTGATTTGAATAGTTTGATTTAATTATTCAAATTTTGGAGGGAAAGTGTCGTAATTAAATTATTATTTAATAATTTAATCAACATAGGGGAATAAGGTGATATAGCAATGTAATTAAATAATAAGCATTATTTAATCAATCAAGATGAAATAAATTGAGATTAGGACTTTATTAAATAAATGTGATTTATTTAATTGGTCGAAAGGATGAAATGTGAATTAATCAAATAATGTTTTATTCAATCAATAGTAAACTTAGGGTTTTTAGGATTTTATTAAATAAATAAAATTTATTTAATTTGTTCGAAATGATGAAAAAGTGAATTGATTAAATAATGTATTATTCAATTAATAGAGGAATTAGGGTTTTTGATGTTGTTTTGATGTGGTATGATGTGGGGTGTTGCGGGATGATTTTGAGATGATCTAAGACATTACAAGATGATTCTGAGATGATCTAAGACATTATGGGATGATTCTAAGATGTTCTGAGGTGATTCTGAGATGATTTGAGACATTACGGGATGATTCTGAGTCATTTTAGGGTGATTTTGAGATGTTCCAACACATTACGAGATGATTTCAAGCTATTTTGGGATGGTTATGAGATGTTTCAAGACATTTTGGGATGGTTTTGAGATGTTACAAGATGTTTCAGGATAATTTTGAGTCATTTTAAGATGGTACGTGATGATTCTGAGATGTTATGGGACAATTTTGAGTCATTCCAAGAGGTTACGGGACAATTCTAAGTCATTTCAAGATGTTATGGGATGATTCTACGTCATTCTGAGATGTTATGGGAAAATTCTGAATCATTCTGAGATGTTACAGGATAATTCTGAGTCATTCTAAGATGTTACGAGATAATTTTGAGCCATTATGAGATGTTACGAGACAATTTCAAGTCATTCTGAGATGTTATGGGATGTTTCGGGATGATTCTGAGTCATTTTGAGATGTTACGGGATGTTTCAGGATGATGTTTAATGTTGTTCGAGGTTGTTCGATGTTGTTCGATGTTGTTCAATATTGTTCGATGTTGTTTGGTGTT
This sequence comes from Sequoiadendron giganteum, assembly GCA_007115665.2. Taxonomy (NCBI): domain Eukaryota; kingdom Viridiplantae; phylum Streptophyta; class Pinopsida; order Cupressales; family Cupressaceae; genus Sequoiadendron; species Sequoiadendron giganteum. The sequence continues at coordinate 481,326,275 of CM021104.1, forward strand.
GTTTGATGTTTTTCAAAGTTGTTTGATGTTGTTTGATGATGTTCGATGTTATTCGGGGTGTGTGATAGGTGTTAAGTCAATTTTACATGTCTACATTTTTCCCCTCTTTGATACAAAGTACCGGTTGCTTTGTTTCAAATATTTTGTTTTTTAAGATCAAATTTTTGAAAAAAAATATGCCCCACTATGCCTCGGCATTTAGTGGAATGATGGTAGAACTTTGTGCTACCCCCTCGAGAGGTTGACAAAAAACTTCAAGCTTTGCGGTCAGGCTCTTGAAACTATTTTACTATTGTTTTAATGTTTTTCAGGTGAAATGTTATATTAATAGGTGCTTCATTTCTCATTTCGATGCTTTCCAGAGCTCCTAATTTGACAGTAGGAAGGTTCCCTAAGTGAAGTTAGGGTTTCTTAGATAAAATTAGGGTTTTCTTGAGGTGTTATATAGGTAAATTGTCTTCAAATTGGCTCATTTGTGCTTTGATCCTCTTGCTAATTCTTGTCTCTATACTTCACATTCTATCAGCTATTTAGGAACAATGTTGAGATTTGAGGTTACCCCACATCATTTTGAGCTTGTTCGAGAGTTTGGACGTCCTTCAGGCATCAGTGGCCCAGTATATACCTTCTCACTTTTCGCTTTCATCATGTTTATGTTCTCATTATGTGTGTGAAGTTATGTCAGCCAATAGCGTTGTTTTTGAGATTCCTACATAGTTGCATTGGTTTTGGCACTTTTTCCCTGTGAAAACTGCATACTTTCTTGAAAACTATGTTATTGTATGAAAACTATGTTGTTGTTTTATGCTTTTGACCTGAAACTGCACTATTGTCTAAAAACTGTGCTATTGACCTAAAACTACGCTATTGACCTAAACTTGTGCCCTTGACCTGAAACTGTGCTATTGCCTGAAAACAGCACTCTTGTCTGGTTTTTGCTGACCATTTGCTCTAGAACCTAGCAGTTGACCTCTCCTTTTGTTGTTTTCTTTTATCATTTGTTCTAAACCCTAGCATATGTTTGTTTGTCATCATGCTCATGTTGTTTTATGTTGTTTTACATGTTTAGAGTGAAACCCTAACATCCTAGTTTATAACAATTGTAGGCGATTCTCAAACCACTTATGATGAGAGAGAGATGTCGTCGCCATTTGTTCGATCTGATCGCTCATTTCTATGTGTTGGAGCAGGACTTCCTTGATGTCTTAAGGTTAAATTATATTTGTTACATGCCCTCGATTAGGACTCACACGATGATGATGACTACTCTTGTGGACAGGTGGCACTCTGACACATCCTCCTTTCATTTTCCTACAAGGGAGGCTACTATTACTCTTGAGGATGTTTGGAGGATACTTCTTCTTCCTATTCACAGTGAGCTCATTACATACTAGGTTCAATGAGGTTCCCATGCTATGCAGCATTTGTTAGTTGTTGCACACTTGGATGTTCGTGATTCAGAGGTTGATTTATCAAGGTTTTCTGACAACACAGATCCTATCATTCTTGTCCTCTATGGTATGGCATCAGGATTGGTTGTTTCTAATAGGTGGGTTCATCAGTTTGCGGTGGGTTGGGGTACACATATCAAGAGTATGCTAGATCATGGGATGAGATATGGCTGGGGTAATTGTTTGCCTGCTCATCTTTACCGAGATATACACGAGGTGGTGTATCGGGGCAGAAGGTCTATGTCTACAGGTGTTTCACTTTTTCACATTTGGGTGTAGGAGCATATTGCAGTGACTCATTCGGATGGAATTCAGGATCATTCTTTGAATGATCCATACTCTTATCGTTATGGGGACTTTATGCATTACACCCTGTCTGGGGACCTACATTATTAGCATCGTGTGTTTGATGAGATGTCTGGTTTCGTGTGGAGACCTTATATGAGCTGCAAGGTTTTTCTAGAGGATGTTGATCAGCTTGAGAACTATCGACAAACCCATTGGTTGATTGGTTTTTCATCTTCTATGATAGAGCGTTATCTACCAGACCAATTATTTCGTCAGTTCAGAGAGAGATAGAGGTAGGTTCCTAATGAGTATGAGGCTCGGTTTGGTCAGACTAGTCGGGAGGTTCGTGTATGGGGTCTCCAGGTTGATGCAAATACTGTGATTGTCGAGTTTGGAGCACTTTCCCTAGTTGGTTGGGGTTGGTTGGTTGGTGTGGAAAATCCAGGAACTACTCATGATTATGATGACTGGTGGGCATGGCATATGCCTTTGAGGCTTACTGTTCCTAGAGGTGATCCCATTATGGGTAGAGTAGGCATTACAAGTCATCACGGGGAGTGACAGTGCATTGAGGTTCTCACATAGCAGTTGGATCAAGCTCGACGTGATGAGGCACAGGATATTCAGGATGAGTGGGTGCCTCCTACACAGGTTTAGAGATAGGTTTTGATTCCTCCTCCATGAGTTAAGGATGTTGATATATTGCTATCTCAAATGAATTTGTCCAAAGATGCAGAGATTGTGTGGTGACAGGCTGCAGAGGCTTTAGTAGACACTCTGAGGACTGAGCAAGAGAGCGAGATTGGTCGACAAGATGTTGCAGAGGCTCAAGTACTGTAACTGACAACAGAGAGAGATACTCTCTCGATAGAGCATGGTAGTATGTGAGCTAAGTGAGATTGGTATCTATAGACATCCACCTATTATCAGACCTTATATGATGCTACTATTCTTAGGGCCTCTTGGTGTCCACAGTTTGGGGAGTCGAGTGTTATGAGCGATGGCGGTGGTGGTGTAGGTGATTAGTCTATGAGACAGCTAGATATTTTTGGTGTTCAGTAGTGTTTCGTCCCTCTCGTCAAGGTCTTAATTTTTTTGTACTTGATCTTCATATTGTTTCATGGTACAGAGGAATTTTCTAGACATGTGTTATATATATTCATTAGTCTAGTCGAGACCTCATATATATGTTATAATTTTGTAGTATCGTATCACACTTGTGTTACTGTGGATGATGTACTTATGACATATTCCCTTTTTGACGATGATATATATGAGATATACATTCTTTGATTGAGCCTCATTTTATGCTTAGGTGATGGTGATATATGATGATGTATGTTTATATGTGTTTTTTTCTTTTCCGATGTATTAATTTGATGTGGAGGAATGAATCATACTTTGTCTCATTTATGATGTTATTTGTGTTGATAAGTAAATGCCCCATACATGATACATGATTGTTTTTATTGGTTTATTATCGTCATGATATGTATTGATAATATTTGTGGATGCAGTATGGATATGGTGCTAATGATGTTTTATGCAAGATGAATGTTAATCAGAAGAGATATTGATGATAGATAGAGATATGATGTTAATTAGAGGAAAAATGATGTTTGTTAGTTAGTAGAAATATGATGATGGATAGAAATTTGATGTTAATTAGAAGAACTATTGATGATGGATAGAAATGTGATTTTAATTAGAAGAAGTATGATGTTTGTTTCTTTTTCTTCGCTTTAGAGACTTTGCGGTTTTGAAAAACCTTGTTTGATGTAGCAAATAGATACGATGCACCAGGGTATGAATTACCAAGGTGAATTTGTATCCATTGTGTGGACTTTGACTCTATAAACAAAGAGTATATTTGTTCATACTAGACATACGGAAACTTTGTTTAAAGTATAGGGGGGGTTGCATGAAAAACATTTCAAACCAATTACACAAAGAGGTATAGAACACCTAACATGTAACTGCTTCACGAACTGTTTTAATACAACTTCCATACCTAATAAAGAAATTATTCGCCATGATAATATTACCAAAATATCTTACAAACATCAAACTGAAATGATGCTCAATTGCACCCATTCCTTCTTCTCTAAATCCTTATGGACATCCTTGAGAGATCTTGGGAATGAGTCAATAAAAAAAATCACAAAAAGTAAGACCACAAAAAGATAAAAATAAAGTTGCAATATCACTTGCCATATTTGTTTAGGGTGGGGCTATTATCCGTTATTGAACATGTCTACCGTAGGAACGGATCCGTTAAGGCATAGCTTAGGATGTTGTTGAGACTTGTTTAAAACGATAGGTAGTTGATATTTTGGCATTGTTTTTATTTGTTTATAGTCAACTCTTATGCGATTGTTTTGCTTGAAAGTTCTAGATTTTTTATGTTTTCTTTGTTTGTTTGTTTTTTTTTCAAAGGATGATTGTTTCAATTTTTTTATTATGGATGAAATGTTTATTGCGGATTTTGATGATAGGATTGGTCTTTTTGATTGTCTATTTTTTATGATGTTGTTTTTGTTGTTTTCAGGGGACTAACCTAAGGCCTCGGGGGCTCATCAAAGATAATCCTTGCCTATGTTGTACACACAGAGCCTCGTAGTTCACTTGGTTAGAACTTTTTGACCTTTTCTATTTTGTGAATGTTTTTTTTCGAATTTTGTATATTGTATATGATTTTGGGAATTTGTATTTTTTGACTAAGTTGAAAGAAAGCATGTTGGAAACCTAAGGGGACTAACCTAGGGTCTTGGGGGCTAAAAATCCTTGCCTACATTGTACATGTAGAGACTACGTATTTAGACTGTTTGACTAAAGGAATGACTTGTTTTTGGGTAAACAACATCAATGGCTTGGATTGATATCTTGTTTTTGTGTCTAGAGGATATGTTGTGGGAAATCTACTTGAACTAGCTGTGAGGTTCAAACAAATGTTGATATCTTAGACTATTTGAGTGAAGGAATAACCCAACGATGTTGTTTTGTTTTTGATGTTTTTTGCATGTTTTTTATTTTTGTTGTTTTATGACCATGATTGATTGTCGCAAGATCTAATCCATGACCAGCTTTGGGAAGTTTCCCCCAATAGAATGACTTACCTTAATCAGTGACAAGCTATGGTTGGATATATGATTTATGAAATGGATGGATGGATGTCATGAAAAAGTGTTGATAGATAATGATGCGTGTTTTATTCACACATAGTGCATGTTTTCCAGGTTTTCACTATGGTACATGTTCTAGGAGTACCACAAAGTGGTTTTCACTCAAAGAACGTTTTATTTCTCTTTATTGTTTTTCTTGCTTTTTAATTTTTTTGGATTTTTACCCTTTTTCCTGGGGTATTCTAACGCGTTTCATGTATAGAACTTCTTGAGGTGGTTGTTCAATGGTTCGGCTAGAGGCTCTCCTTCAGGAGTAGCCAACTAATATGCCCCAGATCCATAACTTACTGTTATGATGAATGGGCCTAACCAGTTAGGTTCAAATGTTCCCTTGCCATCTTGATTCAATTGTATCTTCTAATTCTGCTTGAGGAAAAAGTCACCAACTGGAAAGTTTTTGTCTTTGATTCTCTTGTCATTGCTTTGTTTGAGCCGATTCTGATAAACCTGCGAATGGTTTGACACACTCAAATGCCTTTCATCTAGGATCTCTAATTCATTTAGTCAAGATACCCTATATTCTTTTTTGTTGACCATGCCTTTTAATGAGATGTGCAATGAGGGGATTTCAACCTCGATAGGTAATACAGATTCTAATCCGTAGACCAAGGAAAAGGATGCGATGTCAGTAGGTGTGTGAATTCTAGTTCGATAATCCCATAAGGTTGGGTTTAGCTGCAAATGCCAATCACTGTCGGCATCATTGACAGTCTTTTTCAGTATTTTTAGGATTGTTTTATTGGATGCCTTTGCCTGACCGTTTCCTTGAGGATAATAGGGCATAGAAAATTAATGTTGGATAGAGAACTTGGAACAGATTTCTTGGACATCCCGATTCTTGAATGGGGTGCCATTGTCTATTACAATTTTTTGTGGTATTCCATACCTACAAATGAGATAATTCAAAATGAATTTTGATAATTTTTTGTTGGTGATATAGGTTAATGGAATTTCCTCTATCCATTTAGTGAAGTACTATGTTATAATGATAATGAATCTATGCATGTTGGATGAAGCGGGTGATATCTTACCTACCAATTCTAATCCCCATTATGAAAAAGACCATGGTGTTGTGATGGGTCTCAACTCTTGTTTTAGTGCATGAACTGGATCACTATGTTTTTGACATTAGAATGTTGAATGCAGTCTTTCTCCATGGAAGGCCAATAGTATCCTGCTCTGAGTAAATTTTGGACTAGGTTAGGTCTGCTAGAGTGGGATCCGAAATTCCTTCATGGACCTCTTGTAAGGTCATTTGTACTTCTTCTGCATTAAGGCACCAGAGTAACATACCATCTAGGCTATGATGGTAAAGGGTTTCTCCTCAGATCATAAAATGAGAGGTTCTACGGGTGAAGGTTTTCTTCTTAGTAGTTGTTAAGTCAAGTGGTATGATAACGTTCTGGATATAATCAAAATTATCTTGGTACCATGGGGAGTTAGGACCAGAAAAAACGTATACCATTTTTTATTCTAGGATGTCAAATGTAGGCACAAGTAGTTATTCCATGAGGAATTCATATTTGGGCACATTCTGAGGAATATCGAGGAGTGAGCCTATCATTTCCATTGCATCAGCAACTTTTTTATTGATCCTAGGAACCTGCTCAAAGGTTATTTTGATGAATTACTCCTTGAAGTTGTCCATCCTTTTGTATGGTAGAAATTTCTCATCTTTTTTTTGGTATTCGTCGTTTACCTATCTGATTACTAGTTGAGAGTCTCCAAATACATGTAACTCTTTTATTCTCCATTCATTCACCATTTTGAGCCCCATGATAAGAGCTTCATATTCTAATATGTTGTTTATGCAAGGGAATGAAATTCTATAGGCCTTAGGTATACTATCTCCCTGGGGAGTGAGAAATAAAATACCTGTCCTAGAACCATGTTGAGTATGGGACCCATCAAAGTATAGAGTCCATTGGCCTATTTATTCTGTCATCAAGACACTCTCATCTATAAAATCCACTGTGAAAGGTTTATGATCATCTATGGATGCTTCGGCCAGTTGGTTTGTTATGACTTGTCCCTTTATAGCTCTCATGTCCATGTACTCTATATCAAATTCACGTAGGATCATCACCCATTTGGCTATTCAACCTGTTAAGGCTACTTTTGCTAGTAAATATTTGAGTGGGTCCACCTTTGAAATCAGTTTCACCTTTTTGTTTAAGATGTAATGTCTCAAATTTTGTGTTGAAAACATAACTGAGAGACATGCTCTTTCAATGGGTGAGTAGTTTAGTTCATATCCCACCAGTGTTTTGCTGATATAGTAGACTACACTTTCTTTATTGTTATCATCTAGTTGGGCCAAGAGAGCTCCCAATGTTGTTTGTGTGGTAGACACATAAAGTATCATCTCCTTTTCTAGAATTGGTGGCATGAGTATAGGAGGAGTAAGTAGATACTCCTTGACTTGATGGAATGCTTTGTCACATCTCCCATCACATTTGAAGGTGTTGTCTTTATGTAGGAGATGAGTGAAGGGGTGGCACTTGTCTACTAGTTGTGTGATAAATTGCCTAATGGATTGTAGCTTTCCTTGTAGGCTCCTCAACTATTTGAGTGTCTTTGGAGGAGGCATCTCTATTATAGTTTTTACCTTAGCGAGATCCACTTATATCCCTCTTCTTGACACTATGTACCACAACATCTTTCCCGATGTTACTCTGAAAACACATTTCTTAGGGTTGTCTCAGGTTGTACTGTTCTAGTCGATCAAATACCCTTGCTAGGTTTGTCAAGTGATCTACCCTTTTGATCAATTTTTCTAGAATTTCGTCCACATATCCTCCATGATTTTGTGTAGCATGTCATGGAATATGGTCTTCATCCCTCTTTGATAGGTTTCTCCTACATTCTTTAGACCAAAAGGCATTACATTCCAATAGAAATTTCCCCAAGCACAAGTGAATGATGTTTTGTGTTGGTCATCTAGAGAGATCTTTATCTGGTTGTATCCATAGAAACCATCCATTAAGGATAGTATCTCATGCCTTGTTATTAGATCTACAATCATGTCAATGCTTGGCAATGGAAATTCATCTTTTGGACAAGCCTTGTTCAAGTCTCTAAAGTATGTACATATCCTTATGCCTCCAATAGGTTTGGACACGGGTACTAGATTTGATATCCATTGTGGATAGTCAATGGGTTTGATGAAACCCACATCTAGTAACTTCTTTAGTTCTACCTTTACCAGTAATGCTATCTAGGGATGCATTTTTCTGAGTTTTCGCTTGATAGGGTTTGCTCCAGGGATGTCGGCTACATGATGCACCACTAATGTTGTATCTAATCCAGGCATGTCAGCATAGGTCCAAGAAAAGTTTACCTTTCTCTCATTGAGGAATGCTGTGAAATTTTCTTTCTCCTCAGGATCAAGTGATGTTGCATGGTATGTTATCTTTGGGTCCTCTGTTGTGCCAACATGTATTGATTTTTCTTCTTCCACAAGGAGTTTTGATCTTTCTTGATATTTTGATATGGGGAGATTGAATCCTCCATCCTCGGGTGCCTCTAGGAGGTTTTCACCTTCAGATGAGTCCTTTATTTTTCTATTTTCTAAATCCAATAGAGCCACAGTGTGGTTTTCCCTAGGGGATCATATTTTAATGTTTTTTCTTTCATTTTTGTGACTGGAAGATTCAATCTCTCCACCAAAGTATTCCTCTTGTTCGAGCTCCATTATGAAACTTGCTTTGTGATCTCCTATTGGTATGTTTTTTCAAAGTCCCTTGAACTCCACAATTTCCTCATCATTCTGGGTTTGATCTAGAATACGTGTATGTTGTTGTTGATCCCAATCTATGAGTTGTGGGTAACAGAGTGGGAGACTATCATCTTGGTCTACAAAGCTTACAGAAGTAGGTGAAAGGGTCAATATGGATCTAGTGTCTCTTTCTCACTGGGTATCTAGGTCGTCATTAATAGAAGTGGGGGAATCATATCCAGTGATGAAGGAAGGAGAATCCCATTTGTATTTATTAGAGTCCATTTTGAAATGGTAATAGATGTTGGGAATGGTTTCCATGTACTAGAGAGGGAACCTATCATTTCCAAATTTGTCGAATAATTCTTCGACGAGTAACTCATTGTCCATTATATGATAGATATCTAGTGCCTTAATGCTAGTAGAAGTTTCTCGTTCTTCCAAGAGGTTCGTCCAAATTTTGGAATGACCACGTCTTCTGGTTTATAGCCTAGACCCATATTCTCTTGCCTTTTTTCCACTATGATAGGCTTTGATTGACCTTGTTTATGTAGCCCAAGGCCACCTCTTCCATTGTATCCCATTTTTTTGACTAGTTGATAACCTCTAGTGTTAGGATCAATTAAAATGGGTTGTGGCTTTTGTGGTTCTTTTTCGTCCTCCTTGTAGATCATAGATGAAAGTTCCTCCTTAAATAATTATTCATCTTTCATGACTCCCCATCTAGTAAAGATAGTGGGTTTGGATATCATTTGTACTATCATGATCTCTTTTGGACCTCCATATACTCTGGGTGTTGGGGAATCATGCTGATGCAGATTGCTTGGTTAAAATGGTAGTTCCCATTAACCTTGTCAAGTACTTGAATCTTGGCTTCCATTTTTGATTGCTCACTTGATGTGTTCTTGGTGGAGGTTGATAGAATCACGCAAGGGTTGACATAAGAAAAGGAATGGAAGGCTATATCATTACTAGGTACATGTTGGATTTTATTGTATTTCTCCTCCAATTTCACACAAAAAAGGAAAGGTTCAAATCGGCATATAGTGTTACCTCTTTTCCTTCATGGGGAAACTTTAAGCATTGATGAAAAGTGGAAGGGACTTCTTGTAATGCGTTGATACAAATGGGTCCCAGGAGTAGGTTATATGGCAACTCAAGATCTAGTACTTGAAAAGTAGTTTATGTTATGGCTAGTCCTATTTGCACCAGCAACCTAACTATTCCTTTAGAATTTCTCTCCAAGTCATCATAGGCCCTTATGGTGATACTCTTGCGTTTTTCAATCATGTCGTTAGAATACCCTAGTTTTTTGATGAATTTCAAGGTACGAATGTCTAAACCTGCACCATTATCTATTAATACTCATTTGACCATGGTCTTGTGAACACCAACCTCTATGCAAAGAGCTTGATTGTGAAATGTTCTTTGTGGTAGATCTTTCTCTGAAAATATTAAATGATTACTTGCAGTGATTTTTCCAACCATGGCTTGGAACTAACTGGGATCGAGGTCATTAAGGACTGACATTTCCAATGCTTTTTCCAATATCTCCCTAAGTGTGGGTGACAGTTTTAACAATTCTAGGATTGAGATGAGGTCAGGTGTCTTTTTTAACTGTTCCACAATGTTGTAGTCACTTGGTGACTTGATTGTGGTTTCTGGAGGTGCTCCTTGTATTGTAACTCTTTCACGATAGGTAGTTACGTTGCAGTTGTTGTCTCCTCATATCATTACTACATTTTCCCTTTTGTCATCAACTTGTGAGAGGATTCCTAAAAGTATGTCACCGTAGGTGTAATTAGCATTATGGTACTCTTGTCCCTTTCCTTAATCATTCCTCTTAGCGTGGTTTGGGATCGGGTTTAAGTATATTTGTAGGTCCTTGTTTCCAAGATGATGATCAATGTCTACTCCTTTGTCTATCAAGTCCTGGATGATATGTTTGAGGCACATGCAATTGTTGATCATATGTCCTTTGATCATATGGAAAGCACACAAGTCTTTGTCATTGTACCATGGTGTCTTAAAGCTAGGTTCCTCATCATTTGGGTGGTCATTCATTTTGATGAGGTTTTGTTATACTATTTTATGCATAACTATTTCAAGTGACTCACCTAATACAATGAATTGTCTCCTAGGTTGATCATATTGCCTTTATTGCCCTCCCTAATTTTTTTTTTGATTTACAACCTAATTGTTCTTGGGATAAGTAATTTGGTTCCTTTGTGTGTAGTTGGGACCATAGCTTGTTTTTTCCACCTGTGGTTTGTTTTGATCTATGTTTTGTGTGTTCCATACTGCTCTAGCATCTACCACTCCATCATTTGTGACGTTCTTGTTTTTAGCCCAGATTTTGGGTTTCTCATTTGAGCTAGATGTACTCTCTTCTGAGCTATTTGTTCTTAAATTCCCTCTTTCTATGAGGGCTCTCTCAATATGTAACCCCTTTTCTATTATTTCCTCAAATTCTACAGGACATAGCATAGTGAGTTGGTAGTTTATTTCAGGCAGAACATTCGTGATGAAAATATCCACTAACTCTTTGTTTGGGATGGGCCATTTGCACCGACTTTCATTGTGTCTCCATCTCTATAGGTAGGAGGTAAAGGAATCTCCTGGGTTTTGTTTGATTTTGGATAGACTAGTGATGGTGACATATTTTTCTATGTTAAATGAGAAGTGGGTTATAAATTTTCTAGATAGCTCATCAAAATATTTGATTATGAGTTGTACACGAGTGAACCACTCCATAGCATGACATGTAAGGTTGTGTGGAAAGAGCCTCATGAGATAGGAATCATTGTTATGTACCTCCATACATTCTACTAAGAAGTCTTGTACATGCTCTACTAGATCTCCTACTCCTTTATAATTTCTATCAAATCTGGGTATCTCAAAGTTTTTTCAGAAAGGGTAGTGTTGTGATAGAACGATTGAATGGGAACAGACAAATTTCCTGCAAAGTGTAGGTCTTCTTTTGTTTTCCTATATGCATATTTTCTATTTGTTGGGTGATAGCATCTAGCTGTAGTTCCATCTTCATTTTTGGCACATGTGTTTGCAAACCCTATGTGTAATAACCTTGTTGTCCTACCAGGTTTTGGTCATAGATCAAGTATTGTGCAGGTACAAGACCTTGATAGCCATATGGTATGTAAGGAGGTTCAATTCCTTGTTGTGAATAAGGAGGTTTAAATCCTTGTTGTTGGGGTTGAATATATGGAAGGCTTCCCTGATGATGTGTTTGTGGGTGACCTTGTTGATGGGATGACTGAATAAGGGTACTTTGTGGCACACCTTGTTGGGTAGGACTAAACTAAAGATTACCCTAGTGATGTGTTGGTGAGATACCTTATTTTTGGGATAATTGAATCAGGGTGCTCTGTGGCACACCCTACTAGGTAGGACTAAAATGAAGGTTACCCTGGTGATGCATTGGCGGGATACCTTAGTGTTGGGATGATTGAATCAGGGCGCTCTATGGCACACCCTACTGGGTAGGACTAAAATGAAGGTTACCCTGGTGATGCATTGGAAGGATACCTTTTTTTTAGGATTACTGAATAAGGATGCTTTGTGGCACACCCTGCTAGGTAGCACTAAACTAAGGGTTGCCCTGATGATGCATTTGCGGTATACCTTATTGTTGGGATGACTGAATCAGGGCGCTCTATGGCACACCCTACTGGGTAGGACTAGAATGAAGGTTACTATGATGATGCGTTGGCGTAATACCTTGTTGTTGGGATGACTAAATCAAGGCTCTCTATGGAACACCCTACTAGGTAGGAATAATATGAAGGTTACCCTAATGATGCATTGGTGGGATACCTTGTTGATTATATTGTTGGTTCAGAAGGGGGCCATGTGGTCCACCTTGTTGAAGATACTGATTTTTTGGAGGCGGACCATGTGATGCACCCTATTTATGGTACTAATTGTTTGGAGGGGACCTTGTGTTCCACCCTATTGATGGTACTAATTGTTTTGGGAAGGGTCGATGCTTGATGTGTTCTGAGGTATATATTGCCTAGGAGGTGGATTGTTATTTTGAGGCTCATATTGAGATGGACCCCCTTGATACATTTGTGCCACTATTGCTTGTTCAACCTGAGTTGGTTTTCTAAACAAGGGGTTCTCTTTGGTTTGATCATTGTTATGTGAGAACATAGGTGGCATATTCGGTATCTCTAGGGGTTGGGTTATTTGTCTCACAACCGATTTATCCCCTAAGGGAATAAGATTAGGGTCTTTGAGAGCCTCTATGTTGAATTCCATGGGTAACTTAACACCTCTTTGTGCTAACTTGATGAAATAGGAGTTTGGGTCCTTTCCTAAAAACTTGTCCATTAGTTTGAGGAACTTGGGGTTGTTAGAATGTTTAAAGAGTTCTTCCTTTTTTATCTCTTCCCCATCATTTACCTCCTCTATAACCACTCTATTTGGGTCATGGTTGCTTTGTTCCATTACCTCCTTTTGTTTGTGGTTCATTTCTTCCTCAATGAAAGTGTCTTTGTACACTGGTCTCTCCTGGGGAGTTCCAAGGTCACTTAGCCTATAGACCCATGGGCTACTCTCATCGTTCATGGTATTTTTTGGTGGGATACTAGTGTTGTTCTTGTTGGATTCCATTTTCTTCCTATGTTGTGATCTTTTAGTTGTCATAAACAACTTGGGTCTCCTATGGGAGAGTGGTGTACTCTCTAGGTGACTCAAATCCTAAAGACCCAATGTTGTCCTACAGATTATGTGAGATACTGGAACTGTTGGAATAGATCAGGATTTTGACAATAGTAGAAGGAATACAAGTTTAGATTGTTCCTGGAAGCCCATTTGTAAAAGTTGTATACCAACCTAGTTCTAGTTTCGTGAAGTGCCCAAAGGTGTTTCCTAAGAGATTTTGGACTAAGATGCCTAAGTCTGAAATGATGACTTGTGGACTTTTCCTTAGGGATCTTGACCTTGTGTGAGATCATGAAGGGGATGTTTATTGCCAAGCGAGTGGTGGTAATACAGGTCTCTTTGCTGCTATGTCAACTTTTTCTTCCTCTTCATCTAGGACAATTGATGTGGTGAGAAACTAGTGGGGTGTTTCGTTCTTCTGAAAAATGAAGGTTCTCAAGCTGCTTATGATGTCAGTTTGTTCACCTTCGATAAATGTGAGACTAGGCTGAAGGATCAATGCTACAAGATCTGGTTGTTGAACTGGAGTAGTTGGTCACCAGATGGTCATAAATTTTGATGGTGTTATGGGATGGTTGCTATGAAGCTCAAGATCCTAGGGTTTGAGTGTTGTTTTGGAATGATACTTCTTGGAAATCAAAATTTTGAAGAACTAGGGTCTATATTCCACTTCCTTGTCCAAAGGATATGTTGTGGGAAAGCTTACGTGTACTATCTATGAGTCCCAAGTAACTATTGATATCATGGAAATTTGAGTGGAGGAATGACCTTAATGGTTTGTTTTATTTTTATTTCAAAATAGGTAGGATGAAAATAATGGATGTGGAACTATCTGACTTTCTAGCTTTCCAATTTTTTTGGTTTGAACAATGATCCTATAAACAAATTTATCTTTGTGTTTGAAGTATGGAAAGTGATAAGACAACACTTGGACTGACTCAGCAAGCATGGACTTATGTGACCTTCATGTCTATAACTTAGGTTGTGAAATCACAACACCCAAGCCATAGTTCCCAAATGTTCACTTTGATTAATGTAACATGAAATCAAAGCTGAAATGTTCATAAACCTTTAAGGAAAGATCCTTATGCACTAAAATCAAATGGTTTATGGTTCAACCATCTCGTTTGGTGTTTGTTTTGAATGTGTTCTTTTTCTTTAAATCAATCATAGAATTTGAGGCCAAAGTTTTTTGAATGTAATGGGCAAGTTTAACATAAACTAGCAATTACGACCCTAGGGGATAGAAACCATTCTCTTAGGTAGGATTGCCTCATGCTCCAAAGAGATGATTTTACATGCAACTTATGGCATGGGCCTGTAGTCGAACATGGAAAGTAACTTCTCAGAAGTAAATTTTGATGCACCACTTTCAAAGAATGTTTTTGGATAATAGGGTGACCTCTAAAACAATTTGGTTCTTAGTGATAACTGTGAACGTAGAAATTTGACACTCACTTGTTGGCCACTTAAGGCTCTTTAATCGTTCCTATTCCACTTAAGGCATGGGATTAGGTGCAGTCTATTTTCATCACAGCTTGAAGCTACTTTCTTACAATTTTGCAACCTTTAATATAGCCCGCCAGTAAATGTGCTTCAAGACCTTGCAATGAGTTCTCCAGCGCAGGACGTATCTCAAGGCAAGCCCCCTCTTTAAGGTAAACTTGAAAAATAAAGTTCAATGCTCAAAAATGTTCTTTTGCTCACCCAAGATTGCCAAAAGGTGCAAGGGAAGAAGATAAAACAATTCAGCTTTGTCAATCAATGAATGCACAGTGAACAATCCATAGAAAATTGATTATTTTTAAACACCTCGAGTGGTATTATCCCCATAAATATGTGAATAACATAAACAAATTTTTCTTTTTACTTGCATCAATAGGAAGTATTCAGGATATCAGTCAAAAATCACAATGGTGCAATACAAAAGAAATAACTTATTCATTTTAAGCTCCAAATTTGAGTGTTTCTAAGAAAATAGTCCTGGTCTCTAATTGGTCAACAAATGAAAAATTGTGCGTTCATCAAAAAAATGGAAATCATTTGCACTCTTTTAATGTATCAAATTTAAAGTTCCTAAGTTAAGAAAATAGGAAAATGGTTCATTTTTAGATCCCAAAATTTAAAAAAAAAATTGTTTATGTTTTTTTTATGAGCATCGAAATGAGAATTCCTAAGTTAATAAAACATGAAATTGGTTCAATTTTAAACACTAAATCAAATGTGAGTTTGTGTTTGTTCATTTTAGAGCACCAAAATCATATTCCTAAGTTAAGAAAGCATGAATTTGTTCAATTTTAAAACACTAAATCAAATGTGAATTTTTGTTTGTTCGTTTTAGAGCACCAAATTCAGATTCTTAAGTTAATTAATTATAAATCTAAAAAACTGGGATTGATCGTCTTCCCTACAACAAACGTGTTAATGTTACTTGAATCCTGCATCAAATTTGTTAATGCCTATTTACACATCGAAAAACAAGAAAATTTTAGTGGAAAATCTCATTACAATAGTGCATGATGTGTGCACTTGTCTGTCAGAGCAATAGCTCAAAAAAAAATGCAAACGCACAAAAAAAATGCAACTGCTCAATTCTAGAAACAAATGCTCAAATCAGATAGCAAAAGCTAACACTGTCAAAATCAAGCACATAGGTATTTAATCAATAACACAATTCCTGATGCAATAGCACCATTCACATGGAAATAGCACAGTTTCTATTCTAATAGCCTAGTTTTCTTGACAGTCAAGTGCACAGGTTTTCTGGGTAGCACGTGAAAACTCTATCAAATGTGTTTCCAGGACCTGCAGCTTCAAAAACAACTCAAATGAACATTAGAGGAGGGGACAAGGGTCCCACCGGGCGTTCCAGAATGTGTGAGTGGGAGAATGTTAGATCAAAAGATGGATCAAAACATGCTAATCTAAGAGTCTAAACTAAGATTAAACATATTAATCTAAGATCTAAACCTACACATGAAATGAAACTAAGCTATTTTAACATGCATAAACGAATCTATGATTACAAAAAAGAATGTACAAGAATAAAATAGTCTTACCATCCCATAGTGGAGTGTATTCACCTGATGTTGGATTTTTCTTATCACTGTGAAGCCTCCAAATTTTGTGTGCAAAATCTTGATGAGTGACTTTTTTGGTTGGTTGATTGAAGGAATGGTGAAGCTCTATCAATGGTGTTCTTGACAGCACTTCGTTGCTCAATGTATATTGATTCTTTGATCCTTATTTGTGAGGAAAGGGGTTTGTTATATAGAAAATGAGTTTTGAAATGAACGATTAGGATCATGTTGAAGAATATCCAAATCAATGGTCGAAGTGTGTTGAGAGGATTTAGACATGAGAATATTGTGCAAAGGTGATTGCACAATTTGGGCGATTGATAAATAGATTGGCTAGTCGGGGATGTGATTGATCAGTTAACAAATTTAGATTAATCAATCAGGATTTTGATGCCTTAGTTAGGAATGTGATTGATCAATTAACAGATTAGATTTCTCAGTTAACAATTTGGATTGATCAGTTAACAAAATAGATTGCTCAGTCAGCAATCGTAATTTACTCAATTAGAAAGTGGGTGAGGAATATGAATTAATTGATTTAATTAATTAATTCCTTTTTGGAGTTGAACGTGCAAATCAAGTTTGACTTTTGCAAACAAAGTTGCATTTGATTTTTGATAATTGATTTGAATAGTTTGATTTAATTATTCAAATTTTGAAGGGAAAGTGTCGTAATTAAATTATTATTTAATAATTTAATCAACTTAGGGGAATAACGTGATTTAGCAACATAATTAAATAATTGTCATTATTTAATTAATAAAGATGAAATAAATTGATATTAGGACTTTATTAAATAAATATGATTTATTCAATTAGTCGAAAGGATGAAATGTGAATTAATCAAATAATGTTGTTTTATTCAATCAATAGCCGACTTAGGGTTTTTAGGACTTTATTAAATTAATGAAATTTATTTAATTTGTTCGAAATGATGAAAAAGTGAATTAATTAAATAATGTTGTATTATTCAATTAATAGAGGAATTAGGGTTTTTGATGTCATTTTGATGTGGTGTGATGTGCAGCATTGTGGGATGATTCTGAGATTATCCAAGACATTACAGGATGATTCTAAGATGTTCTGGGGTGATTTCGAGATGATCTGAGATGATCTGAGACATTACGAGATGATTCTGAGTCGTTTCGAGGTGATTCCAAGATGTTCTGAGAAATTACGGGATGATTTTGAGTTATTTCAGGATGGTTCTGAGATGTTCTAAGACATTTCAAGATGGTTTCAAGATTTTACGATATGTTTCAAGATAATTTTGAAAACCATGCACTTGTGTGAATTTTGGTTGTCTTGTGTGAAACCATTTTATGTGTGTAAGAAATTTATTATTGGTAGTGCATCGATGATATGATCTTTCATAGATCTAGGGTTACATAAAAATTCATAGGCATCTATTAAACTCAACAATTGTAATATTAGAGGGTGATAGGAAATGTTCTCTATTGGTTTCCTTCTTGAAGGCCTCTTGGGAGCTAGAATATTTCCTAGTTCAATGTCTTATCTAGTTTTATTTTTTGCCTTGTATTTTAAGCATAATTAAGTTGGAGTAGTACTAGGATGGGTGACCTCTCGGGAAGGCCCAATGCTCCACCTCTATTAGCATAACCTAGATGCAATGAGTGCTAAGTGGACCATTCATTATCATGATATATGGGTTCTTGTGAACCACTACTCATGGAACATGGGTCAATGAGTTTGGCTCAAAAATCTACACAGTTGAATCCTGATAGCAATATAATAATTATAAAATCAATTTAATTGAATTTTTAATTGATCTTTAAATTATCTCATTCTTGAATTCATTATATGTGGACTTGAACTTGCAATATTATTTTGTATTTTATAATTTGGTAGAAAATAAATATGTAATTAGGAAAATCCATTTGAGCATAATGTATGTTCTATTTGATGGTTTTTTGAAAATGTGTAAAAGTAATATTCTATTTTATGCATGTGTTGTAATTATTTTAAATTAATTGGTATGGTTGATATTCACCCAACCCTTACTATTTTAAATTTATGCTTGAATTTATATGTTGTAGCATATTTGATATTATTGTTTGCATTTTTTAAATAGTCAATTTTTTCCTTAATTGGAAAGAACAGATATAGTTAAATTAAGAATTTTATATTTTTTAATTGAAATTAAATTGAATTAATTATTGTATCATACCCTTTCTTATCTTCTTTTCATGGAAAGGTGTGTTATTAATCAGATTTTAGCAACATAGTAGAGTATGTTGTTAGCCATGTGTAGAAAGTAAATTTATATTTATTTTTCAAAGAATATGTTTGTTGGATTTTAATCATTGCTTATATTTTTAGGGATGTCATATCCCATTGATTTGACTTATTTTCACATAACACTTTGGGTTTATAATTTATAGGTTATTTGGTATCTTTAGTATATGGCTTCCATAGCTTGGCAATGTGTGGGGTTTAGTCCCTTTTGCCCCAATAAGTCTACCAAATGTTTTAACCATATGATGTAGGTTATTTTTATTTGGTAGGATTGTTTTGGATCCCTTTTTTAGCCTTACAATCATTTTTTTACTTTTGATATTTTCACTATCCATTCTAGACCCTATTTATTATCTAAAAACATTTGTCCAAAACAAAGGCAATTTGACTAGTAGCATAGATGATCTTAGGATATTCACAGTGTTTCTAAGATAGCCTAGGTGTTTTTAGGATATACTAGGTGTTTCCAAGATAGAATAGGTGTTTCTAGGATAGCCTGGGTTATCGAAAAATGGTAACAAAGTTGATTTTCACTCGATAGGTTCAATTCAAGGATATTCGACACTTCCAAATATTTTTCAAACAAATTATAAAGTGAAGTTGTTCATTGGGGTCTACCCTAAATTTTTTCAATATATTTTGATGGTGTTTTATGTACCTATTTTTTATTCATCCATTTACATCAAAATTTGTGTCTTTGTTTGAGAATGACTATTTTATTGTATGACTAGGTGAGGTCTTGTATGTCTCGATTATATGTTGTAGATCAAAATTTACATATAGTGGAAAATACTATACATTTTAAAATTAATTCTTTTGAATTTTAAGAACTTTAAATATAAAATAAAATTTACAAAAGCATGGCATGTCACTTCATAAAATAGGAGATAGATATGATGATAATGTGTACAAGTAGGATTTTAAGGACTTATAGATTTATTATATTAATGTATGGTATTTCAAGTGCTTGCACCTTTTACATTAAAAAAAAGGATTTGTAGATTTGGAAAATAAGAAAATATGGAAACAATAAAAATATTTGATATAAGAAAAGAGAAAAATAAACCATTAGACAAGAACACAAATGCAAAAAAATGAAACGTTATACCTTATTTACCTTGCTCCTCCAATTGAGATAGAAGATGATATGCACCCAAAGCTCCACTGGAATTTCTCACTAAGGTGTAGGATTGCTTATATGATCTAATGTGGAGTTCTCAACAAAGTAGAATAATAACATAAAGCTATGGTTGATTCTAAATAGAGAAAAAATTACAAAGAAGAAAGATGTGTTGTTGAAAATGGAAGAAATGGCGTCCAATTTATAGATTTGTATAGAATAAGTAGAGGGTTTCTCGATGTGAATTTGATGAAGGGTTGATATTTCATGAGAATGAGTGCATGAATTGGGAGATTAGTCATGTGACAAGTGTCACAGGGTGGAAGAAAGGAATTTATTTGTGTGAGACAAGTGTCCATGGGATGTAAGAGTGGGTTTTTTCACACATGCTTGAGAACTATGACATGTGTAAGATGTAGGGTGGCTACACATGTGGGAATATCATACTCACACAAAAGGTAGTGAGCCTAGGGTACATAGGACATGGATGAGGTGGAGGCTTGGGAGAATTTTGAGCTTACAAACTTGCATTCTCACACATATGAGAATATGAGTGGGTAGGGAACCTATCACATGATGACAAGTTTGGAATATTAGGAATTTAAAAATAGATAAAATATTAGTGGGGGATGTTGTGAATTTTTTTGCACACACGCCCCACTAAAAGTAGGGACCCTCATTTTCGCTTTATGGTGTCTTGGCCTTTCTATTTTGGAGTTTTTCTTGCTTGGGCATGTGCTTTGATGTTCATCCTGCCAATTGGAATGACCCATTTATGATTTACATTGATAACCTTAATTTTTGGGTGCATTTCGGGCTTTTCACTGTGCTCGAGAAAATCCGCCCTAGTTGGACTTTCTCGGTTTCCTTTCGATGCTCGGTTGCGGCTGTTTTTGTTTGAGTCCGGGGAAATCCATCATGTCCGAATTTTTTCAAAGTCCGTTGCTCTATCAGATTCCCTGATTTTGGTCTCGGTCGTCTTGTCAATCGCATTAATGGTGATTGCACGACTTTTGGGGAAATGTTATATTGAGTTTTGGGAAGTAATTTTCCATTTGAGTTTGATTATTTACTTGAAATTTGAGTTCGGGGTGCTTGATCTTGGGTGTGTTGTTGGATTGTGCGTTATTTCGAGTGTTGCATTCGGGTTTCTTAGACACCATTCATGTTTTGCTCATGCTTGAAGTTGTTTGCTAGCATCCTTGGTTTCAATTTCCTCTATTGTCATGGTATGTGGATCCTCTCTCTCTTTTGGTTTGATTCGCTTTGCTTCATGCGCTTTCATGTTGTTCTTTGCTACGTTCCTGCTAAGTGTGCATGCCATTCCTAGACGTTTCAGGGTTCCATGTCTTGTCGGTCTGTTCGGGTGCTTTTCTTGAGTATTTTCTTTGGGCTGGTCTTTCATTGTTCACTTCGGGGCTTGCTTGCATTTTCCATAAATTTCCTATCCTTGTGTTGCAAGCAAGTTGCACCTGAGTTGTTATGTGCTTTCATGGTGGAGTTTTTAGGGTTCTTGACCTAAGGCATAGCCAATCCTTCTAAATTTATTGAGATGTTGATCCATTGGAGGTTTAGGTCAAGTCATTATCGAGCTGCAGGCTCTTAGTCTGTGTCCATTCGATCTATTTAGGTGAGGACGAGAGAAACATAGGCGTTCAGGTTTTCAATGTTTCACTGGATTCTACTTCTGTTGGATTTCCCTGAGTCTTCTTGTTTCTTCTTTGTTCTGCATAATTTGCTTTAAATCCAGACTTTTGTTTTAAATTCGTGGTTGATCCATTGGAGGTTTAGGTCAAGTCATTATCGAGCTGCAGGCTCTTAGTCTGTGTCCATTCAATCTATTTAGGTGAGGACGAGAGAAACATAGGCGTTCGGGTTTTCAATGTTTCACTGGATTCTACTTCTGTTGGATTTCCCTGAGTCTTCTTGTTTCTTCTTTGTTCTGCATAATTTGCTTTAAATCCAGACTTTTGCTTGCCTCATAGAATTTCGCTTCCTCCGGATTTTCCCGATGTTCATTGCCTGATCATTCTACTGAATTCAAACTTTCATGATAAATTTGTCTTGATTCCACTGAAATCCGTGCCTTCGGGATTTTCTTGGATGTTTTGTGCTTCCTTCATTTTCCCAAGTTGTTGAAACTGTTGCTGCTTTCGGGGATTTTTGTCTCTAGCAGATTTTTCCAAAGTTTTGTGGGAATGAAGAATTTACTTGATGATTATGTATTTAGATGATCAAATGAACTTATGCTAAGTAGTTTTAGGTTATTCCTTGGTTATACTGATTGATTGAAATGATTATGTGGGGTTGTATGTTTATTTCACTAGATTCCGCCTAGTCCGGATTTCTCTGGGATTCCTCTCCAGTCTGGATTCCGCAAAGGAGGCTAAATCCTGAACTTTGAAATAGTTGATCTAATACGGATTTTGACACTTGTTGTTTATCTTGGATCTCATTTTGGTTGTCTTTAGTTGTTTGCAGGCAGGATCAGGACAAGATGTTGCTGGGCATAGCAAGGGAAAGGCAACGGATCCAAGTGTTGAAGGTTTTGCTATCTCTAAGGCAGAAAAGGTAAAGATGGACATAAAGAGTAAGATTCCTAAGAGTAGATTGACTTATGTTTGGTCAGGAATTACTGATACCAATGTGAGTATGTGGGACTACAAGGATTTCAAGGCTGAAATGGTAGCACAGAACCTCCCTTTGTTGGCTAGAAGAACTTTGGAATCTGGGCTAGCACATATAGCTAGTTTCCCCTCCATAGTACAATGCTATGAGTTGGTGTTGGAATGTGCTAGAAACTATGACAGGGGAACGCAAAGAATAATTGGTCCTCAGGGAAGGGTGGTGGAAAACTTTGACCCTGTGTCCATTGCTAGAACTTTTGATATACCTGATAGGTCACGTTTGTTGCCTTTGATATGGATGCAGCCAAGAAGTACTATGAAGAGAATGTGGTTAAGTCCCAGCAGATAATCAATTCTTGGTTGGAGAAGCCTAAGTCTCACTTCTCCAAGTTGCCTAAACAACTATTCAGACTTAAATTCAAGAGGGAATACTATAATGCCATCACTCTCCTCAACAGGTTGGTAGGGCTGAAGAATGCAGGGGTTTTCTAGAGCTGGATGTTCAATGTTATTGCTCAGATGGAGCAAGGTATAGATTACCAATGGGCAGGTGCCATAAGTGTAGTAATCCATAAGTAGATGTGTAATGTCTTGTAGAACAAGACCTTCACCATGACTTTCTACCTGGTGTATACCTTGGCAAGATTTCACCCATACAAGGGGCTGAGTACTAGAGGTATATTTGGGCAGGATGCAATCTATAAGGTGTATCCATAGTTGCACCTAGGAGGAGGTAGCTACAGAAGGGTGAATGATGCATTTACTATGTATATTACCAGGTTGTTGCAGGGTGCAGAGCATGTTAGGATTTCAAACAAATCCAAGGAGTTGATCAGGAGGTATGGGGCATGGTTCATTCAATTCCCTCCTTTCTCCTACATTAGGGTTGATGGTTGTCAGAGGGCTCCCTACAGACTCCCAAGGTACCCAGCTGACCATATCATACTGCTTGAAGTCACAAGGCAGATTTGTGACTTCGATGTAATTGTAGAAGGAGATAAACATAAAATAGGGTTTGGGAATGACTTCCCCTTGAAGATAGGCACAAATGAGGTTTTCCCTTCCATCCAGATAGCTCATGCTTCTAGGGAAGAGAAGAGTACTTTTGGTCTCTCTTTCCATTCCAAGAGGGCAAGATTTGATATCACTGGTGAGGCACAAAAGAAGGCCAGTAGGGAGTACAGCCACAAGGACAACATTGAAGACTATTGGGCTAACCTTGGCGATGAATTTGATGTAAGGAAGAAGAAATTATCCAAGTTGCCATTAGACTTAGTAAGACTATATAACATAAAGACCATTCCCGACCAAGTTGAAGAAGGTGGAAATTTGATTCAGGTTCATATCTTCAAGGTTGTGAAGGACAAACCGGTTGGAGAGATTGACTAGTTGGAGGAAGAAAAGATAGAGTTGGAGCAAATTATGACTCCTGTGATTAAATATACTAAAATGTGGCTGAAGCACAAAATGCTAGAGTTAGAAAGTGAAGGTTTCCAATGCACCTATGATTTGATGGGAGACTTGAAGTCTCATTCTACTTCTGAGGAATCACATGAGTAGGATCCTAAGGGTAAGGCAAAGGTGGACTCCCCTTTCAAGATTAAAGTTAGGGATGTTCAAAGTGAAGAGGTAACAGATGTGGGTAAACAAAGGAAGCCTATTGCCAAGAAGAGGAGGCATGTTTCAAGGAGAGGGGTTGAGAAAGATAAAAAGGAAAAGGAAAAAGTGGATGTTGTTGCTCCTTTTCTCAAGAGAAGAAGACTTGTGAAAATGTCACAAAGAGAAAAGGAAACTTCCAAATCAGAAAAGGAGGTTGACACACCTATGGTAGAGATAGAAAGTTCAGGGGAAAAAGCATAGGTATACATGAGCAGGTCAAGGACTCCTTCCCCAAAGGATTCTACAACAAAGGAGGATGTTCCTGTGACTACTCCTATCATTGAACAAGAGAAAAATTTCCCTCCTCAAGATACTGGCAGTGTTCTAGAAAAGCCAAGGAAGGATGAAGATCCTAAGGACTTGGGAAAAGAAGAATTTCAGGAAGGAGACCTCTATAATGCAGAGGCAAAAATTGATAAGGTAATCCAGTCTCCCTTAGTAGCCTATGCGGATTCACCTGCAGAAGAGAAATTGAGAAAATCCCCTCAACAGGAGGAGATACCAGCTAGGATTCCTTCACCAGCATAGGTTATTGTAGAGGAATAGTCTCAGAATAAAGAGGATCCAACTAAGGAGATCCCTAATGTGCCAAGTATTGAGAAAGATGTGCCTAGTGTCCAATAGGAGCAAGATAAAGTGCAAACTGAATCCACTGTTCCAGGTTGGATGGATAGAGAATTAAAGAGCAAATTGGTAATAGTGGAGGACACTCTTCCCAATTGGGATGACCTAATGGCTAACATTGGGAAAATTAAAACCAAGAAGAAGGCTAGGGTTGTATCCAGGATAGAAAGAGATGGATTAGGCAATAGGGTGGCTCATATTGCTACCCCTGCTCCAGATAAAGATAGAGATGGGGTGACTGCAAAGGACTATCATGTGCAGACCATTGATTTAGGGCATGCTTCTATGGAGCAATACATTGAGGAGTATGAGGGATCCAGTGCTATAATTGTAGGTAGATTGAAGGAGGTACAAACTAGGCATGATTTGGAAAGGGAGAATGAGAAATTGAAGAGGTACTTGCAGGAGTTGATGAAACCCTTTTGGTCCATTGGCTCTTCCTCCTCTGCTGCAGGTTTCTTGCCTCAAGAAACAATCTCCAAGCTTGAGAAAATGAAAGGCACTACACATGCCACAGTTGGCTGGTTGCAGGGAGTCCAGACTAAGGGATATGGTGCCATCAAGGATATCTTGTCAACTGCAAGGGATGCCATGTGGTCAGTGGATTGGTTGAAGACTATGCTAGCCCAAGATAAGGAGGATATTGATCTCTTGTTGCAGAAAAAAAAGAACAATTATGGAATACACTGAGGATAAACTGGTGAAGAGTGGGATACTTCCTTTCCCAATGGTTTCTGAGCCTTGGGAATGGTTTGAGATCTTGCATATGAGGCAAAGGGCCTTGAAGAAGATTCATGAAAAAGGGAAGCAGATTGAGGAAACCTTGACTGGCATTCATGATAGGTGCATCTCATTCTTTGAAATCATGACAGGGAGGAAGAAGTTCACTCCAAAGCATCTCAATTTGGAACAACTCGGGAAATGGTGGAGAGATGTCTACTCTCCAATCAATGAAGGTCTAGTCACTGAACATTAGCTAGATGATGTTGCAACCTACGTTGCAGTTATTGATAGGTATTTAACAAATAGGGTTGATTGGGATGGTACAGTAAGGAAGGAAAGAGATGACATCAAGTCTCTTGAAAGAAGAGTTAGGGTTTTTCCTATGCCACCTATTGCCGAATTGGACAAAGTATTACTGGCAGTGCATGGTGAAGTGGAGTGTGGTAAAGATAAGGATGGGAAGTAGTTATATAGGGCTACATCAAAGTTTGTGCTTCCCATTATCCACATGCATTGGATCGAGTTTTGAGACCCCAGGCTGACTTGGATGAAATTGGTGCAAATTGCACATTTCATGTTGTGTTTGAATATCTTTTGAGGCCGACCTATTGTATGGAATTTTTATTATTGTAAAACCTTATTTAGGCCGACCTATCTTTGGGGTTCTCTATAAATTGGGTATGATGCCTCATTTGTAAAAGATAGATGATATAGAATAGAATATAGAGGAATAGTGTGGCACATAGAATAGAGATTTCATATTTGAGAAAATTAGGGTTTATTTTCAAGCAAGTGTTGTAACAGAAGACTGGAATTGTTGCCATTTTGGATGACTTAATATAAGGAAGGATATTGCGATTTGGTATCTCTCTTGTGTTGAGTTTTATCTGGCATGGTTCTTGTTGTTCTATCTTTAAAACTACTTAAGTTTATTGTTAGATAGTTTGGTGATGCTTAGGGTTTCATACTTAGAATGTTTGCAGTGATCTCTAGTCCATACTTTTTGCAATTAGCTGATTGTTAGTTGCTTTGCAAAGTTAGCCTGGACTTAAAATTGTGCATAGTTCAATCATGAATGTTTGTTCATTTCAATTGCAATAGGTTTGTCATGAATGAATTTCCATGATTTGAAAATCTTTAAATACCTTAGAAAATTGCACTATTTATGTGAGATTGCAGATTTATCTAGGTCAAATAGAAAGTAGTTTATGAGAGATTGATCCATTTTGAGCATCTTATCTTTTGGCATTGTCAATCTTAGGGTTAAAAGTAGTCTTAGAATTATCTTTGAAACCTTTATCTTTTGTTATTTATTTTATTATTTGAGTTAAATTTTGGGTTTGAAGTATCAACTCATTGTTAGATCTGATAAATTCAAAGTCCAGTGTTTGCTTGTAGTATGGTCCTTTTGTGATTACCACCATTTTCACATTATCTCTGAGTTGTTTTATTTGCATTGTCAAGGCCTGACATTAGAGACCTTAGTGTTATCTCTTTTCCATAGAGATTTACCTTTCAAGAGAGATAGGATATAATATTCTGTCTGGGTTGTTGTTGTGCACAAAACACCATCAGCAGGGGATAATTAAGTTTTATTAATTAATTAATCAAGGATTAATTAACTAATCAATGTAGGAAGAATTAAAGGGAGATAAGGTTAATTTGATTTAATTAATTGATCTTAGGGAAGAATTTGGGAAGATTAATTAATTAAAATAATAATTATTTAATTTCTACATGAAGGAGAATTAATTAAATAAGAAAATGATGATTTGGGAGTTAGTGATGAATTTTGAGGTGTCTAAATTTTTCCCCTCTTTGATATGGTGTCACAACTAAAGGAAGTAACATTGTGTCAAATAAAATAATAATATCTTCATGTTAGTTGAAAGAAATGGTGAAAAAAAGGTAATGGAATGTTGCCCCCTCAACAGGTCTCCCAAAAAACTCATCTAGGTGAGATCTTGAAATGAAGAAACGGAGGTGAAAATTAGATAAAGAAAAATAACTATTAATGACAAAAATTAGAGAAAATTAAATAAAGGATAAATGGTGAAAAAAAGAGTGAGAGCTAAAAAAAATAAGGCTTGGGCCCCTAAATTAGGGTTTGGAAGGAATATAGGCTTGGGGGTGTGAATAGTCCATCTGCACCCCAAGCCCTTTGGAGATTAGAGCTCATAATTTTTAAAGGAGCTAGGAGAAGATGGCTAATATTCCACACCATGCCCATTGAGTGGAGCAAGGCAATATGAGCAACAACCAAAATCAAGAGTATTGTATCAAAAATTGAATTCCTAAGATAGCTTTAGGTGCAATAAATTTGGGTTAAATATGGGAAAGTAGAGGCTTTGATTCGTGAATAAGCACTTATGTTGTTTGGTTTTGAATTTATGCTGGTTAATTAGTGTTTGTATAGAGAAAATGGCACTTCATGGGATAAAACTTATGCAAATTAAAGTTCATATATGAGGAAAAAGACTCACATTTTCATTTAATCACCTTCACTAGTAAAGAAGTGTTTTCATGAATTAACAATTTCTCTATTAAAGTGGTGCTTGTGTAGATTAGTGCTTATGTTAGAAAAGTGGCACTTTTGAGGATCAGTACTTGCACTAATAAAGTAGAGCTTGTACAAATGTGGGAAATATGGGTTGGAATTTAACTTAAAAGAGCTCTAACAAAGTGGTTTGAATGGATGTGGGAGTGGCTTCCACCTCTAAAGTCAGGGGAGAGGAAACCACCAATTGTGACATTGAGTAAAAGACTAACAAAGATGAATCAAGATTTTTTGTTGGGTGTAAGGCTTCATGAGGTAGCATTCATGTCTAAGATTATAGAACATAGTATTATGATGGAATCCCTAGTGGAGAGGTGATAGAGCAACACCATTTATTTCCTCCAACCATTGGTAGACATGATAGTGAGGCTAGAGGATGTATGGAGGAAACTACAAATTCACACTCACAGGCACATAGTAGAGTACCAATTGGAAGGCTGTGAGATGTATGTGGAGAGGCTATTTATGAAAATTGATTTTCCTTAACAAATGGGGAGATGGATTTGGCAGTAGGTATGGAATTCTTGGGGGATTCATCCCTATTTTTGGAAGGCCTTGTCAGCAAGGTATTTATACCTAACAAGAAGTCGCAAGGGTTTTTGATTGAATGGGCTAGAGCTATAGAGGAGATGATTATAGAGGGTTTAGTATTTATATGGGCTTTGTATGCATGTGCATATCTATATAGGGGCATGCATATGGTAGTGTACAAGGATGATAGAAGTTTGGATTGTAGGGTGGCATTGTTACATGCATGGGCCTAGGAGCATATATTCATGCCATGTCCAATGGAAACAAAGTAGAGGGTGAGAGGACAAGCATATATATATATATATATGATGGATCTATGAGGAAATCATCAATAGTACACTTAGTGTTCTAGAGATGGGTTATTAATGATATTGACGAGGTGGAGTGGAGGCAATGGAGGGTATGTGAGGCTTGATCACATGATGATGAGAATCTAATATGTACAAAAATGCATGCTTCATAGCAAGGTAGATATCGCATGTTCTAGATGAATATTTATCACATAGGGTGTTGAGGTAGTTTGGATTACCATAGGGTAAGACACTAAGAGGGATGATTTTTACTTGTATGACCCAAGAGATAGGTTCATTGGGTGCTTTCTTGACTTGAGTGCGCTATTTGTAGCTTCATCTAGTGTCATGGGTATCATAACGAGATATTATAAAGGCATGGGTGACAATTGATTACATAAAGTGATTAGTGACACATCATCCAATGTAGTTTATAGTGCCTAAGGATGGTGGATAAGTAGCAAGTGGTGCAAATAGATTAGGTGTAGGAGGTTATGGAGATGGGGCAATTTTTTTAGAGATTAAGGTGGGAGAGGGTAAGGAGGGGAGAGAGGAGATAGAGGTGGATTAGGGGTAGGATAACGAATACTTACACATGTGGTTGGCTAAAGTGTTATTAGAATTAAATGCATGTCATAAGGAGAGATATGAGGTTAGGAAAATATGGGATCATGCTACAAGGGAGAGGTATAGTTTGTGAATGGTAGCAAGAGAGAGGGATAGAATACAGAAGGAACTAGACATGTAGAGACCTAGAAATGATAGCCTCTAGGTGGATAAGGATAGATTCTATATAGGGTTTGATGTAGAGAGGAGAGAGAAGGATGTTTCGAGGACATAAACTATACTAACATGAGCATATGGATCACAATTAAATGGGATATTTTTATAGGAGTTGTGATATAAGAGGGATTCACTACACACGGGTCTCTTTATTCTCAAGAGATCACCAGGGAACGAACTGCCCTTATACACCTCAACTTGAATAAATCAATAAAACTATGAAGAACCACAGGGAAGTTATCTCAGACCGAGAGAGAGAAAAACTCCAAGATTTCTACCTCGGGTGAGAGAGCTCTCGGCCAAAGGACATCAACACGGTTTTAGGACACCAGGGCAACACATTGTCATCTAAAAGGTGCGTTGGCATCCTAAGTTGAGAGGAGCTCAGAAGCTCAATCAGGAAGATCAAAGTTTCGCCTCTAAACTCGGGTCAAAGGTGTATTAAGTCAAATAATCAAATAGAAAGTTAGAATCTAAGGAAAAATGAAAAGGGACTTGAAGGAAGATTACCTTTTACCGTGTGTTCGAATCTTTTCTCCAATTCACCTCATAACCTACACACAGAAGATCAAGGGGGAAAATTTGGGGCTATATAGGGGTTTTCCTCAGTCAGACCCCCGTTTTGGTGTTCCCACCTCCACAGATAGCCAATTTTGGAAAAGAGTGTAAATGAAGTAAACAAAGTGTGTGGTGAAAGCAAGACCCACACCACAAAGTAGTAAATGAACTAGTAGGAAAGAGTGAGAGAGAAAGTGTGTTACCTGCGGGTCAAGACCCTCTCTGGAGCACATGGGTGCACCATTGAGTGCTTGCTTGAGAGCTATAGCTTCTTGAGAGTTGTAGTTGCTAGAGGGACCTCATTTCGGCATGGCTTCGCTAGTAGAAGTGCTACTATCAAGGATGAAGATTTCCCAAGACTAGAGAAAAGTAGTAGTGGTGCTTCAATTGATGGCTTCCAACCCCAAAATGAGAGCCAAGAAGGGGTTTTCATGCATGCAAGCGTGGCACAGAGTCGTTACATCTGATACCTAACCACCAGGACACGTGTCGCAAGGGTCGGGATTCTAGATTCATCATTTCAAACTTAGAAAACTACGAGGATGCTAGCGCGCCGCATAGATGTTTGTGTGTCGCACAGGTGTCCAGAGCCTAGATTTTCAGGAAACATGTTTTAAGGCTTCTATCATTTTTCCATATGTCTGCATGGAGTCAAAATCATCAAATTTTGACTCATGGGTTTTTGTCATTAATGTTTCTAGGGTGTCATAAATACTAGGCAAGATACGAAAATGTTGAATTTCCCCTAGGTACAATTCTGTGACATTACATTTTTCCCCCACTTTAGTGGGTTCAATTTTGGAAAAAATCGGCCTCACTAAAGTAGAGAAGAAAAATTGCACCCAAATTCTAAATTTTTTGAAAGTGCGTGTGAAGAAAAGGGGACCGCAAAGGTCACCGAGGTCGAGCTAACCGATATTGAGGATTCCCCCAGCATCTGAGCTCAACAAACAATGAAATATTGTTCAAACATTTAACCTACAAAACTAAAAAATTTGAGTCATCTTTGAAAAATCAGAAGAAACTATTATGGAGAGAAGAATGATCAAGAAAAATGTCATTGATTCGAAAGAAAAAATATGATCAAGAGGTGACTATATGCCCCCTCCGAATTTTTCCCCTAGCATGGTGGGGTAAACTCAAGAGAAATCGAGGAGCCACAAACTCTAGGAGAAATGGGCCCTGGGGAGCCTATATATACCTAGGTGGGCCCCTAGAAGGGTCATTTTCACTATTCACTGTGAACAAATTGTTGACTTTTGTGAGAGAAAAGTCAGAAAAATGTTGAGCAGGAGAGAGTATGAGGTGTGAAGATTAGAGCAGCTACATGAAAATCATCACTCGGCGAGGTGTGCAAGCGTCTATTTTTTGTGCTCGTGTCCAATATACATGTTATCATCTTTGATACACGTTGAGGTCTCGAGTTCGTGTTGGAATCCTTGAGGCGACCATGGTGGTTTGGGACGCGTACGCGATGCACATATGTCTTTAAGCAATTCTTTCTTGTTTTTATGATGAATTTGGATGTTTTTGACTTAATTTTGTTTACTTTTTGTAGAACCCAGAGATCCGAGAGCATCCAAAAGGGTGAGCATTCTGACTCATTTGCGAACAGAGGGACCGCCTCTTAGAGGACAACATCACACATCTAGAGCGAGTCGGCCTTTGGCACGTTTTTACCATGCTAGAGATGAGGTACCATGAGAGGATGCTCACACCCCTGATGGAGCGATGGGATGCCACGACTTCATCTTTCCAACTTCCCTATGGGGAGATGACTATCACACTCGAGGATGTCTATTGAATCCTCGGGCTACCCATCCGCAAGCGGTGGGTGGCCCTAGAATGACACTCGATCGGCACAGGAGCGGAGTGAGGGTGTCCTCTACTACACAAGGAGGATAGATGGCAGTGATGGAATGGGCCACATCTATATGCACTGGTATGGCCAGGCTAGGACCACAGTGTCGTTACTACGCCAAGTTATGGTTGTTATTGTTACATTTTGTATCACTATAGATGGGTGAGGCTCTCACCTTCATGAGGGACCTCGTCCATACTATTAGAGAGATGGTAGAGCATCATACTATTTTTTCCTAGGGGCACAGCATGTTAGCACACCTCTACCAGCAGTTGGGGCAGTACGTACATTATGAGTACTATAGTCTTACAGTGTGCACACTTTTGCAGGTGTGGGATTTTTCTCACATCATGTGCACCCGACCAGTCGGTTTTCCCCAGTGATGGTCGTATCATATTCCTATGGCCCACTGGTATGACATGATGAGCCAATGGAGGTTTAGAGATTTACATTTTTGGCAACTACAATTTGACACTGTTGTCATAGATGAGGTTAGATGGAGACCCTACCAATATTTCCGGTGGGTTGATGACCAAAGGTACCTAATGAACCTGCAACAGGACCATTTTTTGATAGGTCACCATGATTTTGTTATAGTACCTTACTACTGGAGTCAGGTCATGTGGCTGCATGGCCTATCCACACTATCCCACCAGATGTGCCTACCTACACCAGGGTACACCAGGCTGCAGTGAGGGTAGGAGATCGCCCTTGCCCCACCATCACAGACATTGCTCCCTCAGATGATGATGATCCCAAACATGATTTGTTGGCCATGGCGGTGGCAAATAATGTCGGGGTGGCTGTAGATTTTTTGTCGTGGTGGGAGAGGCACCGTCTGGCTCCAGTGTTCGGTGAGGGCACCTCGAGAGGGGACCCTGGTCCATAGGAGGACTTGCCTCACCAGCCCCCATAGGACAGGAGGAGAGGGCACTAGCATGGTGGCACAAAGGAGGAGTAGGGATGAGAAGAGGAGGTGCCTACAAGGTTGATGCAGCGAAGGAGATCAGATCCCCCAGCAACTACCCCTATCTCATCAGCACCACCTATTCCCACTACCCCAATAGTAGCAGCTCTAGCGTCACCAGGGTCTGTCGTCGATGTCGGCGGTGTGGGACCCAGCACTGATCCTCACCCCAATCCCACATGGCAGCCAAGGGATCCAGGTATACATAGTACACTGTTTATATTTCCATGCTTTTGATTTTTTTAGTTTATGATATATGTACATATGTCATGTGATACTGATTTTTGTTTCTCTCTGTGGTTGCAGAGGACGCAAAGAGATGGATTGGGCTTATGGCTCAGTGTATTTCAGAGGTGGCCCCTATCGAGCCACTCCAGGGGACATTTCTTGAGGCTTGTCGATCAGTATCAGCAAGGAGACATGCCCCCACTTTTGAGCCAGTAGCATGCTTGAGGACCACCTACGAGGAGCGAGGCGTGAAGATCATACATCTGAATGTGGAGCTAACGAATCTTTAGGGACAGTGCAACCAGCTATTGGGGGAGCTACAGACAGTGCTCATCGAGTGCGATGTGATAGTGACAATGGTTGAGGCCATTAAGCAGGCGTGTGACACCCTTCAAATCCACATCAATGATCTTGATGCATAGTCGTTAGTTGTGATCCCACCAGATGTCCAACAACTACAGAAGGAGTTGATTCAAGCAAACATGGACATATGCTCGCTGTAGGGGGAGCTTAGAGGGATGCGTGCAGCTATATCCATATCATTCTCACACTAATCCCATTTGATGACCACTATGCAGCCTCCCCTGAGAGTACTAGAGCGGCCGCCAAATCCAGAGCACTCAAGGAGCCACGCACCGTAGGGATAGGAGCTCATCTTATGTACATCATTTTTGTAGCTAGATACATATACACATATATTTAGTAGCCACTCATTTTTTATAGCAATGGCCCGATACATGTACATGACATTTGATTCATACATGGATATATATATACATATATATTGGTTTCAGTATCATGGATTTGTTTGTGTATGTTTTCCATTCTCACGTATATTTATGCTATGGATGTTATATGTGTATGTGTATGTATGTTTACATTAGATGCTATATGATTTAATAAACACACTTGGTCACATGTTAATGGAATACAATGGTGATCTAATTGCTTCAAAAGATGTAATGTGATGTATGGATACATAGCATAGTTGGGCACATGTATGTATGTTTAATTTCACACACATGCACATGGTCATGTCATAAACAAAAAAAAATCATAATGTGTAAATGAGCAATGTCAGCACATGTAGTATTACTTCCTTTTAGGGAGAACGCCACACATGTGACACATTAGAATGCTACACATAGTATCGACAAAGATGCATCACATGAACGAGTTATTTTAAAGGTGTTCCATCCATAGAAGATAATTCATAGGCACCCAAACCATACACAGAGATTAAAATGTAAGGACCTAACCAGTTAGGACTAAATTTCTCTTTCTAATCAGGTGGCACATTTACATTCCGTTGGTTTTCACATAGAACCAAGTATCCTAGCTTAAAGGTTCTGGGAAGCACACTTTGATTATATTTTCTTGATAATGATCACTGATAATATTTAAGATGATCGAGGGCCTATAACCGACGCTTGTTGAATATCTCCAGCTGATGAAAACAATTAATTCAGTAGGTTTCATCATCAATTAACCCTCTAAGGGAAACTTGTAAAGATGGAATTTCCAACTCTAGAGGCATGATAGCTTCAGCGCCATACATGAGGTTATAAGGCATCGTTCCCATCATCATATGGACACTCGTGTGATAAGCCCACAAAGTGTATGTTAATTGAATATGTCAATACTTATCGTGCTTATTAACTATTTTAAGAAGAATTAGTTCAAGAGTGTTATTAGAGGCTTTTTCTTTACCATTGGATTGTGGATAATATGGTGTAGAAAACCTATGTTGAATATGAAATTTCTCCAAGAACCGCTTTACTTCCTTGTTCTTGAATGGTGTACCATTATCAGAAAAAAGTGTAGCAGGCAGCCCAAAATGAGAAATGATATTGTTCATGAGAAAGCTACATATAGTTTCAGCATTTGTGGATCGTAGTGAAATGGATTTGACCCATTTTATGAAATAATTTGTAGCGGTAATGATAAAGCTATGTCCCTTAGAGGAAGGAGGTGATTTTTTTTTATGATATCCAACCCGCATTTTGCAAATGGCCAAGGAGAAGTTTGATTTCGTAACTCCTGAGCAGGAGCATGGATGAGATGACTATGTTGTTGACATTGAAGGAATTTCTTAACAAATTTGAAGGAATCTTGTTCCATCATTTTCCAATAGTACACCATGTTTATTAGTTTTCTCGCCAGGGATTTACCACTAAAATGTCCACCCCTAGAGCTTGAATGGGCTTCCTTAAGGGCAAGGGGTATTTTCACTTTAGTGAGACACCTTAGCAACAAGCCATTATAGGCTTTTCGATAAAGAATATCAGATAAAATGACATAACACGTTGAAAGCTTTCATATATGAGTGCGATCATTTTTCATCGCATCATCGAGAAAGTTTCCAGTCTTTAAGTAGTTGTAGATACTAGAGAACCACTCTCTCGATTTTGCATGAAAGCATACAAGAGACTCAGGTTCGGGTTGATCAGAAATAGTTAGGATTCACATAACTAAAACCATGAAGTGGTATTCTTTTGTATCCTCTTTTGAAGGTACCAAGGAAGCAGCGCTCGCCATGGCATTGGCATGTCTATTTTCTCTTCTAGGGATGATGTCTATTGTGAAAGAGGAAAATTGATTGAGCAAAGACAAAGCGAGGTCTCGGTATCGAGACAACCTACTTTGTTTAGCTTGATAATTTCTCATAATTTAATTCACAATAAGTTTAGAATCACCTAGTGTATGAAGATGTTTAATCTTTAGTACAATCATGGCATGTAAGCCAGCAATAAGAGCTTCATCCTCAACAATATTATTGGTACAAGGAAAATCTAATTGAAAGGATAGAGGGATCGGTTTGCCTTCGGGGGATATCAGGACCACACCCACTCTGAAACCAGTATGACACCTTGACCCATCGAAGTACATCTTCCATTCGAGATCATAGTCAATTGTGAAAATGTTCTCATCAAGAAATAGATCCAACCCAGGGAAGGAGTGAGATGAGGGAGCGTATGCTAATTGATCAGCAACCACTTGACCCTTTATTGATTTATGAGTAACTAATTTTATATCGAACTCAGAAAGCAACATAACCCACTTTGCTAATCTCCCAGCAAGGTCACTGGTAGAGAACAAATGTCTCAAAAGATCTATTTTTACTATGACGTGTGTTTCGGCATGGAGGAGGTAGTGCCTCAACTTCTGTGTAGCAAATACATGAGCAAGGAATTTCTTCTCCATGGATGAATAATGTGTTTCATAATCGAAAAGGATGTGGCTAATGTAGTAGACCACTCTCTCTCTTCCTGTGTCATCATACTAAGCTAGCAAAGCTACCAAAGCATATGGTGACGCAGCAAGGTAAAGCAAGAAGGTCCTATCTTGCATAGCCGGCATCAATATGGGAGGATTGGCCAAATAATCTTTGATTGATTCAAAGGATTTTTTACACTCTTCATCCCATATGAAGCAAACATCCTTTTTCAATAAGCGAGTGAAAAGGAGGGTATGATCAGCCAATTGAGATATAGATCTACAAATCACCTGAATCTTACCCTGTAAACTTTGCAACTCAGTAATAGTCCTTGGCGGGGGCATGTTAACAATAGCATCAATTTTATATGTGTGAACCTCGATTCCATGATAAGAGACTATAAACCCCAGAAGCTTGTCGACATCCACGCCGAAGACACACTTATGGGGATTGAGTCTCATCTTCTAGATTCGAAGCCTTTTGAAGATAAGACGAAGGTTCTTCACATGGTCTTGATGATTTTACTAACTTCACCAAGATGTCATCAACATAATCCTCTAAGATCTTTTAAATGAAATCATGAAATATCAAGTTCATCACTCATTAGTAAGTCACTCCTGTGTTCTTTAAATCAAAGGGCATGACCACATAGCAGAAAGTACCCCAAGGGGTAGTTAAGGTTGTCTTTTACTAATCATCCGAGTAAATACGGATCTGATTATAACTCGAGAATCCATCCATAAAAGATAACAACGCATGGCTTGCAGTCGAGTCTACAATCATGTCTATATTAGGTAGTGGAAATTCATCTTTAAGAGAAGCCTCATTAAGGTCTCAAAAGTCAATGCATATGCGAATGCGGCAGTCAGGCTTGCTAATAGCAACTATATTCGAAATCCAAGGAGATTAGTCAATTGGACAAATAAATCCTACTTTCAACAACTTTTTTATCTTAGTCTTGACCATCAAAGCTACCCTAGGATTGATCATTCAAATTTTTTGCTTAACCGGCTTGGCGTCGGGACATAAGATAATATTATGGACCACTGTGGATTCATCAATGTCGGGCATATCCTCATACGTCCAAGTGAAGATATCAGGGTGAGTATGCAAGAGATCGGAGTGTTCATCTGCTTCTTCAGAAGAGAGACACCTCCCAATCTTGATTACTTTTTCTAAATATTTAGGATCCATAGGAACTTCAATAGTATCTCCTTTAAGGAGAGGACTACAATCCTCAGGATTGGATATCAAAACATTATCGCTGATGTTGGATAGAGGGTCTTCCTCATCGATACTCAAAATAGATTCTCTGAAGTATGCTTGTTTATGTAAGTGATACGGGAATCGTTTCTTGTGGTGATAAGGAGGCAACAGAGAATAAGCACCTAGAAATTCCCCTAACACTTAATCTAAAGAGGAAACATCCAAAGGAACTTTCTCGGCCTATCTCCTTTCTTCTATCAACTCAGGATGGACCAAACTCAATGGCTCGACTGAAATCATATTAACACTCCACCAAGGTTTTTGTTTAGATTGTTCAACAGAGCATCCCAAACCAAGATACTGTTGTCATTGCTTAAACTGGATAGGGACTTGGATTCCTTTCTCAATATTCCCTAGACCTTTCTACCCATAACCATATTGACAAGTGAGTTCATATCCGAACCCGTAACAATTTGTATAACTTCTCAAGATGATGACTCAATGTAGAGTGCTTCATTCCACCAATGGATGTTGAAATTTTCTATGAGAGAACTTGCAACTTCTTTACTCAGTTTTCAAACATTAACTTCATTTGTGGGAGTAGGGAAACTCTCCTGAGTAGGGGGAAGAGCAGTTTCCTGAATAGGATCATGCTTCTCTTCTCCAACAAGATCATCACTTGCCTTTTCATTAGCAGAACCTGGAAATTCTATACCATAAGGGTCTAACTTGTACTTTTCTATGAAGAACTCGGAGAAATTCAAGGAACCCCAATCATCTCCTAGGAAAGCATTCAACTGAGAAGATGAAGGGGAAGATGGGGGAGACTTAGGATCTTCCGCTTTAGGTGGTTCATCTTTGTCGATACTCACTCGGGGGAACAACTTCCACAAAGGGTATTGATGAAGAAAATGTCATAGAATTAGTGGTTAAGGAAGGAATACAATTCTTGAGAGTGGATGCAATTGAAGCACGACCAGCAGTGGCCAGCAAACAAAGGTGCACACCCTCTAAATCTGCTTTAACCGTAACCACCCAATTATTAGCGACAAACTTCAAAGAATGATGTAAAGTAGAAGTCATTGAGCCCATAACTTTACAAGTCATTGAGCCCATACAATGAATCCAAAGTCTCCCCAAGATAATATTGTATAGTAACGGGCTAGGCATCACATAAACTATAGTGGGCAAGGTAACAGGGCCTAGCTGCAAAGGTAGTATTACTGTACCTAGAGCTTGGCAACCAGCATTATCAAACCTACGAATATACAAGGAAGAAGCTACTAAAGAAGATGAATCAACTTTAATTTTAGGTAACGGGTCCAAACCACAAATGTTAAGATTTGAACCAGTGTCAATGAGAGTATGCCTAATACCGATGTTATTAAAGTTAATTATAATCATCAATGGATTTGCTTGCTTCTGCACATCCGGAGGCGGTAGTTCTTACGGGTGGAACGTAATATTTGGCGAATCTGCTCGAATATGTGCCTGCAACGCATTAACATCCGTAGGCCTAGTAGAGGCAAGCAAGAGAATCTTTTGTAAGGCTTCCTGTAGCATCTCTTGATAAATTGGAGCGGTCTAAAGCAAGTCCCAAAGTGAGATCTTGGTCGGAGTAACATGAAGTTGCTCAACAAGATCATAGTCACCTGATGCTTTGATCACGGGCTTAGGGGTTGGAGGAAGGCTAGGTTGAGAAGGTGGTAAATAAGTAAGAACTTCAGTTGGTTGTGATGTAGGAATGGAATATTTTTGTTCTAATTTTTGTTTATTCCTCCTTGTATTATATGTATGCTCGACAGCATTGTAGGAAGTAAAGTCAGCAACTTTCATGAACCTTGAATATAAGTTTGATGAATCACTATGACATGAAATCCCATAGACAAAATATTCCTCCCTAGAGGATGGTTCAGCTAGGGTCACGTAAATGATAGGTTTCTTAGGGATTGGGGGAGCCACAGAAACTATGACCACATTTACCGACTCCTCAGCTAGCGAGGAGAGAATCTGCTCAAAATATTTACGGATAGGGGAGTGCTTCTAAGAAATCATCTAGAGCATCTTCCAACATATAAAAATCTTTTTTAGAAAAGGGACCATCATGAACATGTGACATTATGAAAAATAGATCCGATGCGTTCACGTCAGGCTCGCCAAAATGTGATATAAGAGGGATTCGTTGCATACGGGTCTCTTTATTCTCAAGAGATCACCAAGGAACGAACTTCCCTTATACACCTCAACTTGAATAGATCAATAAAACTATGAAGAAACATAGGGAATGTATCTCAAACCTCGAGAGAGAAAAACTCCAAGATTTCTACCTCTGGTGAGAGAGCTCTCAACCAAAGGACATCAACATGGTTTCAAGATGCCAGTGTGGCACACTATCATCTAAAAGGCGTGATGGAATCCTAAGTTGAGAGGAGCTCAAGAGCTCAAGCAGGCAGATCTAAGTTTCACCTCTAAACTCGGGTCAAAGGTGTGTTAAGTCAAATAACCAAACAAAAATTTAGAATCTAAGGAAAAACATAAAGGGACTTGAAGAAAGATTACCTTTCACCATGTGTTTGAATCTTTTCTCCAAGCTTCACCTCATAACCTGCACATAGAAGATCAAGGGGAAAAGGTTGGGGTTGTATAGGGGTCTGCCTCAGTCAGACCCCCATTTTGGTGTTCCCACCTCCACAGACAGCCAAGTTTGGAAAAGACTATAAATGAAGTAAACAAAGTGTGTGGTGAAAGCAAGAGTCACTTCAGAGTAGAGCTTGCACTACAAAGTAGTAAATGAACTAGTAGGAAAGAGTGAGAGAGAGAGAGTGTGTGTGTTAATCGTGGGTCGAGACCCTCTTCGGAGCACATGGGTGCACCGCTAAGTGCTTGCTTGAGATTTGTAGCTACTTGAGAGCTATAGCTATTGGAGGGACCTTAGTGCAGCATGGCTTCACCAGTAGAAGTGTTGCTATCAAGGATGAATATTTCCCAAGACTAGAGCAAAGTAGCAGTGGTGCTTCAAGTGATTGCTTCCAACCCCAAAATGAGAGCCAAGAAGGGGTTTTCATGAATGTAAGGGCGACACAAAGCCATTACATCTGATACCTAACCGCCAGGACATGTGTCACAAGGGTCAAGATTCTAGATTCATTGTTTCAAACTCGAAAAATCGTCAGAACGCTAGTGCGCCGCGCAGGCGTCCAGAGCCTAGATTTTTGGGAAATGTGTTGTCAGGCTTCTGTTGTTTTTCCATATGACCGCATGGAGTCAGAATTGCAAAATTTTGACTCATGGGATTTTTTCATTAATGTTTCTAGGGTGTCATAAATGCTAGGCAATATGTGAAAACTGTGGAATTGCCCCTAGATGCAATTTTGTGACATTACAGGAGCGTAATTTATTGTGATAAATTTTATTCTTATTTTGTAGTTGTTAATCATAATTCTATGAGAAGTTATTGTGTGCATAGTTGGAGGTTTATCATGATATGATTTTTTTAATAATTTGTCATAGGTTTATCATGATCATGTCATGGGTATCTCGAGATCACTTTTAGTGGGATATTTTGAAATGTTGTGTTATTGTGTCATGGTAGATCCTATTTTAGACAAAAAAATTGACATGATATAGTTACCTTTGAGTGGACCTATTAGTTAATGAGACACTCATGGATATTATAGTTTTTGGCTAGCATGCGATTATTGGTAGTGTCCCTAGTTATACTAAATAAATTTGGGTCATACTAAAGATATTTTGGGTTTTTAGAGATTAAGTGTTGGAATGATGAGCCTCTTGGTGAGTTTTTAGCAAAAATATTGAAATACTACACTTATAGTTGGATGTGAGTTCAACAATTTTAATGGAGAATGGTTTGATAGGTATTTCCCACCTGTTCTTCAGATTCTTTCTATTTTTCTTTATATTTTGTGAGAACGGGTCTTAAACTATGGATATGTTAGCTTTAAGGATAATTTTTCCTTATTCTATGGAGTTATTTTTGAGGATGATTTTGAGAAGTATAGAATATGACTAGTTATGAGTTAATTCCTTGTTTATGGGAATGGATATTTCAAGATTTTTTTTTTAATTTGTGTTTCAACTTTAGTATGTAGTCAGATATTGTTGTGATCTATGTGATAGTTAGAGTGTTGCCTATGTTCTAGAGAATACAACTTTTCATGTGTAATCAAAGCACATTAATGTGTAGTTATGGATGTTGTGGGTTCTTTGCTAAAAATTTATAATTACAAAGGAGTTCAAATGATGTAAGGTGGTTATATGGATTTTTTTCTTATAGAAAAAATATTTTGTCTATGGTTTTCAACTTATAAAATGTATACAACAAGTGGAAGAATGTTGGGAAAGGTGTTATACACCTTCCATAAAATATTCAATATTCTATAAATTTGTGGTCTATTTTAAAATGGGATGCCACACTTTAGGTAGAGTAATTAATTCCTTGGAAGTTTTTGTATGTATCATTAATAAAAATAATTCCATTTATGTGGGGGTCACATGAAGATATGTCATCTTGAGCACAATAATCTAATTAAGGTCATATCAATTTTTCCTTGGGGGTTGTAATGACTCTTGGATCTAGAGTTAAACTTTTGAACCTTCCTTGGAAATATCACTTCAATGTATTGATTAGAAAACCTAGTTTTCTTATAGATCTTTCTTTGTCTATAGAGTCCTTGAGATGGAATATTTATAGATTGAGCACACAAAATGCAAGATTATGTTGTCATATTTTCTCTATAATTAAAGAGTGATGATCTCGTGTTGCTCTTGGTTGTGACATTGTAGTATGGATATGGATGTATAGTTGTGATCCTACTAGATTATTCATAAGATAACAT
The DNA here is from genome assembly GCA_007115665.2 of Sequoiadendron giganteum. Lineage (NCBI taxonomy): Eukaryota > Viridiplantae > Streptophyta > Pinopsida > Cupressales > Cupressaceae > Sequoiadendron > Sequoiadendron giganteum. The sequence continues at coordinate 481,368,743 of CM021104.1, forward strand.
GTGTCGGAGGTGACAATTTTAATCTTCTATTTCTCTTAATAGACCATTAATACTTTGAACCTATTCTATGTCAATGTTCATTAACCCTATATCATCATGCACTTGGTAGTTTCATCTTGTGCCTTAGTCATGATGTTTTTAAGTTATCAATCGCATCTAAACAATTGTCAATTGT